>CM030369.1:96181691-96227566 GCA_003604175.2 Clonorchis sinensis
TATTGTGCTCTCTGCTTGTTCTGACCATAGACGTCATTATCCACGGTTCGGTATAGCCCTGCGCCCGATATGGCGTCTACTGACCACCATAAAAAACAACTTACTAGGTGTGACGACTTCCTTGGCTTGGTTTATCTGGACATCTGCCACAACGATAGGAGACTCCTTCATTTACGCGTCGTGAGTTTGCGCCGACATAGAGGGCGTAATTACTGTTCTTGTCGTTTCGAGATTATTTCCAAATGCAACACAAAAGAAATCACTTGGAGTAAGCGGGAATTTCCCACCGCAATCAGAGAGACATCACGCGTAGCAATTGGCAGCAATTAAAATATGCTTTCCGCGCCATGGTCGACCTCGAGTACGTTTAAACAACCTGTGGCAAAACTAAGGCCACATGGGGATATCTTAAGGGACCGAATAAATACCATCACATGCTGAAACTCTGTGCTAAATTTTTCTTCTCCCGAACTATGGTTTCGGAGAAAATTTGGGTGTGCGGCTAAGGCCCGGTTATATTTTTGTTCCCAGATTCGAATTGACCGCGTCAAGTGACTCAAGAAGTAATCAAGAAGCAAGCTTTAAAAGGCACCCAGAATTCATTTTGGAATACACATGTGTTGAGGAAAGCCTTCCATGTTCACTGAACTCGGGTCGCCTTACTTTTGTTTATCGCGGCTCAGAGCCAATCAACCAGTACAGATTGAATTCGGCTGTTCGTCGGGATGGGTCACGCGAATATCTGGCATTCTCATCCGAAGGATTATGGTCAAGGTAGCCGGCATTGTCGGGTTTGTTCCAACAGACATGGGTTGATACGGAAATATGGATTGAACATGTGTAGACAGTGCTTCCGAATGTACGCTAATGTTATTGGGTTCCGCAAACTTGATTAAATCTGCTATCTAACATGGCATCGGTTTTTCTATTTTCGATACTTGGTCGGTTACACCATTAGCTAACTGAAAAAGTGAATGGCTAGCCTGGTTACTTATGGGGGCAACGGATCTCCGAACACCCGAGGAAAATCACATCGTGGGTTTGGCCATGTGCTGAAGGCGTCCCAAGTGGTTCAGGTTCAGCACTGTAGTAGTCTGAATAGTCGTGAAAAGTTGGATAGATAGCAAGCTCCGGTTGTACGTTGTTGGATGAACCCATCTTCCCAATTCCGGAGGCCGCTTTCTTTTTTTGGGCTGGGTGCCAGCCATCATCAGATGGCGGGAGACGCAGTGACTTTAAGTTTGACAGGCTGTTCGTCCATGGGTTTGCCCGGCTGGTGATTAGATCGCGCGTTTGTCGCACTCGTTTATTCTACGTTAAAGCCAGAACGACCGGCCGTGGTTTTCCTGATCGCTGAAGCTGTACAGCGACGGGGACGAGGTGGCTGCAGAAGCTGTCAGTCAGCTTCATCTGTTGAAGACGACGGCACAAACCTTACTATGCATTAAATTCGGAAATCATAAGTTTTTTTCGTGTTATCTTTTAGCGGGGTTCATCCACTCTATTTTATTACTAGTTTTATGACTTCGCAACCTAGCTGCACTTATACTGCCTTCATTGAGGACCGGTCGGCAGGATGCACTGATTCCGTAACTCATTGACACTGGGGATCTCACGACAGCAAGCTACGAGTTCCATCCGGTTGCATTTGAGATTCTGCACCGATTTCTCCGTGTAGATACTCGTTTGCTGGCTTGATGTCCTGTTCAGAATAAGCCAGCAGTGGTGGATATGTCCAAGGAAGTATCGTAGATAGACCACTGATGGGTAAATAGCGATAGGTTTTTAGTACTTTTTCCGTGACGTCTGGTGACATCGTTTGATCTGTCATAGGGATTGTATCTCTTACAAGTTCCCTTCTAAGATCCAGAATAAGGTCTCTGTAAGGACGTCATTGTTGAGACTGAGGAGGTTTAGGTGCCACAGTCAGTGGTCATATTGGCGCCGGCGAGAAAGGCACGCATTAACTCTCAGTTCCGTGATTCCATACTTCCAGGTCATCGACTGCGTTTTGTAGTGCTGCATTTTTTATCGTCTGTCATCTGAGCATCGGTTGAGCGAGGCGGTGTCGATGTGCTAGACCCAGCGTGTATTGAAAAGCTGCTCTAGCGATAGCTAGGCAGTTCGGCTTGGAAGTGACAGTCGTGTATCAGTTATATGCAGTATCCTTTAGGGTTTCTAAACGTTGGGTGCGGAACCCCACAACGTCCAACCTGCCAATAGCAGTTCTCGATTCATTTCGCCACTTCACTCGCTCAACAAACACGCCAACAAATGGTTTGAAGTGGGAGATCGTGGTCGGAACGCCGTAATCTAGGAAGCTGTATCTGCTGTCCTAATACACACCAACCATTTCAGTAAGAACATGGGAAGCCTCCCATATCCCGGGACGTTCGTGTTCGTCTAACTTGGGGCGCCGGATTTCGCAGCCATAAATCGGGGCTGCTCTCATGGTATTTCTGTCTATACGGCTCCCTAACCTCATCAAAAATCACTTTTCACGCCAACGTTGATGCAATTTGACAAGTGTTGCTTACTGCGTTGGTGATGCACTGGTTCCAACCACCAGAAAACGTTCAAAATTGGTGCTGTCAAGTTAAGTAAATGTGGTAATAAACTCAAGCTGTCTCGTTCTAAATTTTCGGAAGGACGAAAGAACTCCGAAATGACAACAATAGGAATTTGGAACGCACTGCAGCATTGTCACTCGACTGTTGGAAGGTTTTCGCGTCTACACCTTAGATGTTGCAATCTAGCCAAGTTCGCTCTGGTTTTCTAAGTATGGGTGACTGTCGTGCTCAACTAGACAACCGTAAATGGACCACTAGGTAAAAAATTTGTCATCTGCAAACATGTCCGATTTGCAATTATTTTCAGTCTTCGACAGCTAGTGCGAACTTCGTAGGTGTGAAGCGCACACCAAAACACGAAGCAGACTCAACTGGGTCATTTAATTAGATGGTATCAGATGCACGGACAAGCCATTTTGTCTGTGTACTTGGTGTCATATGCGAGCTTCCGAAGATCTCAGGCCCGAGGTGAACCGTAATCATATCACTGATGAAAATAAACTGTTCAGCCTTTCGGTGCCTAGCTGCCATGCCACACGAGGGCTGGGATACTGCCAGGTTGCCCAAGCCTAGACAGGGGAAGTCGAGAGGCAGAGGTCGGGTTCGAACCACGAACCTTTCGGTCAGACAGCTTCTAGGTCGAAAATGCCGCTTACTGTTGGATACCGGTTGCAGTGTGGATATCTCAATCTATCAGTATCATCAGCAACACGGGTGCTTCAGTGCCGTACAATCATGTTAGTTTCTTTCCTTAGAGCCTCATAATGGACAGGGAAGAAAACCTAGGACCAGCCTACTACAGACATCAGATGCCCGCGCCTCTAGCACTTAGTCAGACAGTCCAAAAACCAAGATGCTCACGGCGTCGTAAAAAACTGTCTTGGGGTATGCCAGGTCTTCAGTGTGTTGGGGCGTAAGCGGACAGGATTAACAGGCAGCGACTATTGGCGTTTTTGCGGGATACTCAGACGCTGCTAAACGGATGTCAAAGAGACGATTACCAACGGGCAACCATTCAGCAAGATACCTTCAGGCAGCAGAGAACATTACCAACCTCAGTGGCACCGGCTTTTTCTACCACCAGATGTGCGCAACCAGGACTGGGGGCGAGATGGCTCAAGTGGTTAGAGCGCGAATTTACTGACCGGAAGGTCCGTGGTTCGAACCCGACACCTGCCTCTCGAATTCTCCTGTCTAGGCTTGGGCAACCTGGGCAACCAGCCCTCGTGCTTCCTTCGGGTGGCAAGGCAGTTAGTCACCGAAAGGGTGCTACAGCTGAACGATTGTTATTATTATTACTATTATTATTATTATTATTAACCAGGACTGAGCGCAAACCGACGGGAAGGCCAGCTCTGCAATCGTTCTTGGGTTTTGAATCCTCCCCCCAAACAGACACCACAAATCAATAGAAGGCGAGCCCAGCGCACATGCAAGAGCGGTCTCTTATGCAGCTTGTTCAGAGTGCGAAGGTTAAAGGCTGCCAGATGATGAATGACTTCCATTTGTCTGCTACTGTGGCGGCCGAGTCATCGGTATATTTCGCAGCTAACGGTAATGGGCTGTGAACAATCTATCAGCCCTTATGAATGAGCTTACGAATATGTCGCTAGGAACAGGGTGAAAAAATCATTCAGCCGTAACTCCCTTTCGGTGCGTAGCTACCATGCCATCGAAGAAGGAAGCACGAGGGCTGGGATACTGCCAGTTTGACTAAACCTAGACAGAAGAAGTCGAAAGGCAGATGTCGGGTTTGAACCACGGACCTTCCGGTCAGTAATCTGTATTTGCTTACCCGCCCTGCTGCATACAGCAATTAAGGTGGTCCGGCGGGGGCACCATGTGACGGCCGATGAAGCTCGAGGTTTTTAAGTGTGCAGTTCCTGAAAGTACATAGGCTGGATACCTTCAGGACGCCCAAACCTAGATAAGATTATTTGGGTTCTTAACTAAAATTATTTTTCGAGAAGAGTGTCTTCCCGAGTCGCTTCGAAGTATGAAGGGACCTGTGGTCAGTTAGCGCTATAACATGTATCCAAACTCCCTTGCGACTGAATGGATAGCTAAGAATAAGCGCCGTAGACGAACAAAGATGGGGCTACAATAGCTCGCATTATTTCTATAAAGCGGTTGCGTCGAAGGTGTCTAATTTAATTCTGGGCGAGGCAACGGCATGGAGCATTGTAATCGAAGCAGTCTTTTTCCACAGCCTTGAAGGCGCGTTGTGCATCGAGGGAACGGTCGGCGTCACAGCTTGTGCAGCTCCTAAACAAGTTGATGAGCGGCTGAACAAGAGTAGCGCAGTCAGGAATAAAACGGTGGTAGCAGTTTACTCCGTGGAAGTGGCGATCAACGGCCAAGGTCATACTCGAAGGCATTTAAAAGCTAACGGAAGTAAACATCACAACCATAGTGGTGTAGACATTACGACTGTTTATATTGCAATGCTTGACTTTGTCGTGTAAGTCCGAAGGCGCTGGATAATACCTCGACAAGTGTATTGACGGCGTCTTCACATTAGGTCAAGTGCATGGAGGGTGCCATGCCGTCGACCAGCAATCGCGGTTTTCCTAGCTTTACCAAGGAGGGATGTCCCTGAAGTTCGGCAACTCTCTTACTACCTACTATACCCGTACATCCAGCTGCGTTAGAGAGCAGATTGAAATTCACACCCGGGTTTTTGGTGGCGAGGTGGCTCATTGCTTAGAGTGCGAATTTACTGACCGGAAGGTCCGTGGTTCGAACCTGACCTCTGCCTCAGACTTCCCGTATCTAGGCTTGGGCAACCTGGAAGTATCCCAGCCCTTGTGCTTAATAATAATAAATAATCGTTCAGCATTAACACCCTTTCGGTGCCTAACTGCCTTGCCACCCGAAGGAAGCACGAGGGCTGGTATACTGCCAGGTTGCCCAAGCCTAAACGGGAAATCGAGAGGCAGGTGTCGGGTTCGAACCACGGGCCTTCCGGTCAGTAAATTCGCGCTCTAACCACTTGAGCCATCTCGCCCTCGTGCTTCCTTCGGGTAGCATCGCAGCTAGGCACCGGAACGGTGTTACTGCTGAACGATTATTTTATTCTATGTGGACGTTATTGGTGGTTATTTTTCCGCACAAACTATTCCAGTCAGTGTTGGGGTTTTACTTGCAGCACGCTCATTGCGCCTTTAAAGTACGGAGTCTTCAGGGTTCCTCATCATCGTTTATCGGTTTGAGACTTCAGAGTCGGGGTCTTGCGTTGTTGGTATCTTGGTGGTTGCGTAAGGTGTGGTTGCACAGTGTGAGATCGATGCTGCATTATCAAGGATTTTACCCCAGCTTTATCTTACGCCACTTATAACATCCGAAACGTTTTCGCTGCCGTAAGGTTGTTCTTTTTAATGGTTGTGAAGCTTGATACCCCAGATTTAAGGGTTTAAACGACATCAAACAACGCTTGCCCTTGTCTCCGTAGAATGGGACGTGTGAATTGGCCACATGGTTTACACAGTGAAACTGTACCTAAGGGAACATAATAATACACCGGAATCCAAGAGTATCGAATAGGGCATATCAGGTTAAACTGCTTGAGACATGCCGACGCCCACCGTAATAAGTGTCACTTGTTGTTAGCAGAAAAATTAGCCGACAGGCCATGACATGGCAACGTCACGTGAAGGAAGCTACAGCGCTACTCCTGACATCCACATGGTTGGAAACCCTGCAGGTGCTCGCATGATGTGGCGTTCTAGCTGGGATATCTCGCTGAAGTCCACCTGTCATAGTGCTTCTATTTTGCAAACTTTGCCGGATTATGCTCGACTACTCACGCTGATGACGTCTCGGACACGCTGTTCCATTTTGTTCACTTCAATACTATACGAAGGTGTAGGCACCCATTCGACCGGAGATAGCCTGCTTCAGATGTGTGCCGATCACAGACTTCCTTTGCACTACCAATTTTCGGAACCGCGGAAATCGCTTGACAACATGGTATCCATCAACAAACCAGCCCTGAAATTTCGCCCTCAGTTACCGGCGCTGAGGGTCGTCACCGCCTGCCCCTCCCTTTGTAACACCAGTGTGGACTCCGACCATGTACACTGCTGCTTTTCACACCACAAAACGCGCACACCTCGCTTAGCTATTGAGAAACTATTGAACCCATAAATCGCGCGAACCTACCAGAACCGGTTCCTCGAACGCCTGCCGGAGGGTCCGAAGTCTGAAATTTTGTTAGCGGTACAACCAAGCCAAACATTCGACCTCTGATAGGGTCATGTCTTTCCTGGAGGCTCAGCGACAGATTCCCTATGACTTCAACCACAACTCCAGCCGACGCCAGGTAAAACTGAATGTCCGTGCAAACCGAGAAGCTTGGTGGATCTGAAAGGCTGAATAAATGGGAGGTGCGGACAATTCTGGAAACGTCCGCAAGCTGTTCTTGATTCATTCGACTGGTCCTCTGAAGCATTTGTCAGCGAAAACGTCAGGGACCAAAGTGGCCCCCTGATATCCAGCTAAGTAGAGCGCTTAGACCGGTGGGCATAGTACTTCGAACAGCAATTCAGTTGGCCACCTACTACTGACCTTCAACAAAATTCGAACTGTGAACATGGATCCGCCTTCGACCTCGGAAGTGTCCGAGTGAATATCTGTACTCAAGCGTCATCATCGTGCTGCTGGTCCTGACCTTCCACCTGCCCTTTTCAAGGATGGCACTAGAGTTCTCAGCCAGTGCCTGTCTAGCTTATATGGGTCTATCTGGGAAAAAGAAACCGTCCCAGACAACGGGTGAATCGATGGTAGCGCCCATTTTCAAAAGGGTACTCGCAGTGAATACAATAACCACCAGAAGGAAGGAAGCACGAGGGCTGGGATACTGCCAGGTTGCCCAAGCCTAGACGGGGAAGTCGAGAGGCAGAGGCAGGGTTCGAACCACGGACCTTCCGGTCAGTACGCTCGCGCTCTAACCGCTGAGCTATCTCGCCCCCAATACAATAACCACATAGGTGTTTGACTCTTGTGGCAAACCTGGCGTCACTGATTCTTCTTCGTCTTACGCTGGCACGCAAAACCCTGACTTGTGAGAACCAGGCAGGATTTCGACCGGGTGGAGACTGCGTTGACCGCACCTTCACAATCAGTCAGGTGTTAGAGCAACGCTACATGTACAGACGACCCATAATCTTGGTGTCCCTTGACTTCAAGGGTGTGTTGGATTCTGTCGATCGGTCACTGCTGCTAACCATACCTGCCAAATAGAATGTGCTTCAGAAGTTTGTGAACATAATCCGATCCCTATATTCACATACTTCTGGGCTTATGAGAGGGTACAGTGAGCTCTTCAAAAGCTTCCCTACAAAAAGTGGTGTCCGACATGGATATCGACTCCCTCCGTTCTTGTTCAAGTTCGTTATTGATGAACTAATGAGGCGAACTCTGGAAGGCCTTCAAAACACCGGTGTTCAAATTGTTGCTGGTGAGAACTTTTTCGATCTCGAGTATGCAGACAACATCGCCGCGCATCTTTGAAGACGAAGGCGCAGCACAAGCTTTGTTGAATAGACTGCCCACCGTCATACCACCTTCCGACATGCACCTTGCACATTCAAAGTGCAAAGTCTTGCTTCAAAACATGTAGTCTCCGAACTCATTCCTTAAAATTGAAGGAGAACCACTGGAGGTTGTGGAGAATTTTACTTACCTTGGTAGCTGCCTTAACTCTGACGGAATTGTGTCTGATGAAGCCAGTGCACGAATCTCGAACCCCATCACGTTTGCTAATTTCAATCACCTGTGACGTGGAAAAGGCATATCACTGGGTCTTAAGGGTCACGTGTACCAGGCTACAGTAAGGGCTGTGTTATTGTATGGCTGCGGGACGTGGCCTCTACGGACAGATGATGTGAGGCATCTTCAGGTTTTTGAATACTGATGTCTCAGGAGCGTTGTTAGTGTCGGATGGCATCATAACGGGGTAACTGGAAAACGGGTATTTGTTTGTGCAGCACGTACTTCAATCGCGGAAAACATCCAGCGCCATCGACTACGATGGCTCGGCCACTTGCTACGTATGCCGAAACACCGTACACCGAGACGAGTGTTGTTTTCCGTGCCTCCTTCAGAAGGACGCAAATCGCTAGGTAGATAATTTCTCACTTGGTCGACGGGTGTGAAAGACAGTTTGGGATCCCCGTGACCTTGTCTGTGCTTGACGGGAGACATCGCAGAAATGGCGGCTGATCGATTTCAATGGCGTTCATACGGTCAGTTTCTTTCCGCATTATCTGATCGAGCGTTTGGAGATGTAGGCTTCTCAGAACGCTTGGCATAGGCCAGCACTAGGTCCCCTCCGTCGATCACCCTCTTTTCACTCGAAGGCTTTAAATATAATTAGATGAACTTTGTGGTTGTACGACAGTGAAGCGTCACTGTCAACACTGATGTTGCTGTCTCTGATGATAATGATGATGATGATTTCTCTAAGGCACGAATTTTCCACCTTTCCGTTTTCTGTTCACATATGCTAAAACGTTCCTTATCCACACTTTTATGATAGGTAAACACCAGTTCGCATTACTGGTGTAGTAATGGTGATGATGTCGTCGATGAAGTTGATAACCTGCGTCATTTCGGATACCGAAAATTGCGCAAGATGGTTGACTTGGGGACTTCTTAAGAAGCTACCGGTATCTGGTCATGAGCAAGTACTAGGCAATCTTCAGAAATACGACCATTCCTCATACTGACCTCGATGTTTTGCTGTCCCGGATTAATTCTGCGCTTCATCTTGCGCGTTCCTAATATCGCGGCAATCTGAAGCAGCATGCGCAGGTACATGTTGGGGGAACTGAACCGAACCGAGTGTGATGTGGGGTAGTAGTAAGGGACGGCTGCTCTGTTGAGAGGTTGATATTCGCAAAACGAGAGCCATTCTACCGTTCGTACGCCAGAAGTTGGCAACCGTCGGTTTTAGTATGGACGGGGTAAAATCACAATAACTTTGGCACCGGTGTTGATGTGGTAACCTACTCGAGTATTATGGCAAAGGACGGGCAGTCACGTACTAGACTGTCGTTTCTGGGATGCTGCTTAGAATGCCCGATGATACCGAAGTTACCCCGAAAGTTCGGTGATGATGATTCCTGAGGCCAACGGTCCTCGGGACTGATTTGCAGGCCGTGATCTTGAGAGTCTGTGATGTTGGTTGAACTTCGCGTTGGTTCGATCCAATATTACACTGGGCTTTGTCTGTTGCAAGCGAAAATTCGCGGATTTTGGAGTCGTTTAGGAGCTTGCTGCTATCGGTACGTATTTCTTAGCAAGAGCTGAAATGGGGTTCGGTCGTTCACCGTGCTAGCCCCCAATTGTGTCAGCCTGCTGTGCGTAAAAGCATCAGATAACCGCCTTCCACATTTCATATCGTATGTCCGCATCTAACGAATTCGACAGCTCTGCACCCCCTGCGGTCATGTGGCAGCCTGGTACTGTTTTTCATCTATTTTGTAATACTGCGTAAAACGGACGTGGCTCCCAGTGGACGGAATCACGACTTTGGTGAGATGGATTAGGCGTTTACAACGGGGTTGTTCGCTGTTTAAGGCTCGCCGGGACTCTATCCGCCATTTCAGAACATCAAGCAGCTCTGGGTATAATAGGGTAAAAGTCCATGGTTTACGTTACTCAAGCATGAATTCCCCATACACTGGTCAGTTGCTATAACCAGTGAGCGTAATTTAACAGTGGGCTTTCGTTTCGTGCGTGCTGTTGGCCTGCGTCGTCAGGATTTCAGTTTTGGGAAATATTACCAAATTTCTACACGCTTGGACCATCAGAACAGTCAAAAGTTCGCAAGGTATTTAGAGGCCGATACTAAATTAGAGTTTTAAGCTCATGATGGAGCACATTTAGTTCAGTCAGCCTTAGTTGAACGTCGACTGAAGTGGCTTTCAGAAGGATTGTATGTTCCACTCCGCGTTTATCAGCACGATACGGACGTGTCTCAGTCATCCAAAATATGCGTATTATCCTGCCTTGTCAGACCACTGGGACAGCTTCCCGACCTTCCGAGTTTCCTCCAACGGGAAACTGGCGCTTGCAATACGAGGCACAGTTGCGCGCCTCGCAACGGCTAGCGGAGGTATCCTCTTATGAAAAAGAGCCGTGGCACTTTGAACGTTCGCTTGCTCAATGTTAAGAAGTGGAATTCGATTCGACCATAGTTAAAACCCTTAGGAACATCTCTGAATTAATGCAACCTATGTGCACTTTCTGGTCATTAATCACAATCAGAGAGCTGGACACAAAGTTTCGAAGTGGAGTAACCAATTGTTACTGGGTTGTTATCTAGCTTACAGTACACGCCCTAGTACGGTTTTGGTTGACACGTGTGAAAGCAACAAACGAGAGAATATGCGTTTCCACTGTGTACCAATGTGACAGTTCCATTATCTATAGCAGCTTTAGACTGGTTTGGCGGTATTCTGTGCCGGATGTTCTCTTGACTAAGACGAACTAGATTTACTTTTGAGGGACAGTCACATCTCATGTCTCATCACAGGGTCATCCATGAAACGAAGCAGTCACACTTAGAACCACGCAGCTGATCGGTTCCGCTCGCCAGTACTTTGGGGGTGTTCTGCCATGTGTGCTTAGGTTGCAGTCACCGGGTACACTGTGGAGCTCAGCTATGTAGTCCTACCTGCCTGAATTGACAACTGGAGTTCGCTCTTTTGACGTGCTGATGGCCTTAGAACTGTCCTCCCCATCCACCCGTAGGTTTTATTCCTTGCCGCACAGGCGGCTCAGCGCAAACCGCATGTGACATTCCCATTGTGCGTGAGAGTTATCGCTTCCAGGTAAGGATGAGGTGAACACGCAGTATCATGGGAATGTAATACAACTGATGGTCCAGGAATTCAGTCTTTCACTCGACTAAGCACCCGTAGCCTTGGTGCAAACAAATGCGCCCCCAAAAATAACAGAAAGCTAGGGAACTGTCAAAAGATACCATCATCGTGGCCGTTGGATTGAGAGGATACAATCTACTGGAAGTGGTTCATGTTATTGTTTCTTGAGAAATTTCAGCATAGGGCACATGTCAGTAATGAAACATCGAGGTCGAGACCAGTGTCATTGCTGACACAAAGAAGACTACGTGAGTTCATACGCCCTGCAAGTCCGTAGGTTGAATATCCACTGAATCCCTAGATTTCCCTGGACTACGGGATATCGTGTACAAGAAAAACCCCAGCCAACTCAGAACAAAAAAGATAAGAACACCAATTTTGAGGGAAGATACACTTTAGTAGGGCGATGCGATCTGCGTTTGAACGCCTAGAAGAATAAGGTTAAACCAGAGTTTAAAAAACCATAGTTGTGTACCCGCCACTACATTCAATCGGGTGATCGACGAAAAAGGCTTTTCATGCGATCGAGTAGACGCTGCCTGATAGGGACGCTTGCTTCGAGATACTCATCTTGATTAGCTAAGAGACGTCGACACTCGGTGATGTCTGCTCCGCTTGCTGCTCTGATAGGGACGCTTGCTTCGAGATACTCGTCTTGATTAGCTAAGAGACGCCTACACTCGGTGATGTCTGCTCCGCTTGCTGCAATTTTGGGTGCACCGGTGTTTAGACTGGCTTCCCCGAGGCCTGTAGGCAACTTGTAACCGTCACGATGAGTGTTGCTTAACAGTCGTATCAGGCTCTGTAATTCCTCTTTGGTAATCCAGGGAGAATCGCGATTAGTGGTTGCCTCGTCGACTCGTTGCTGCAGAAGCTGCTTCAGAGTAAGTTTTCGATCGCATGAATCATTAGGCCATTTGTGTAAGGTGGCTTGGAACTCCCGTAGCACTTCGGGGGAAGCACGCGAGTATCTTCGCACAAGTGTACAAATTGAGTTCACGAGACTGGTTTGTAGCAGCCGGGTAGCCATCAAAAGTGATATGGTTGAATATGTCCTGTGAGTGTAATAGGGAGGGAAAAGGAAAGTAAATTGAGTTGTTTAAATAAAAAAGAATAACAATGCTAAAGTCAATCTACACTCAAGGAGACATCATAACAATATTGGACAGCTACTAATCGACGCAGTGTCGTAGCCCTTGACTGATATGACACAGGTGCGAAGTGGTAAAAGTAAGAAGGCTGATTTTTGAAGGCTGCTTGAATCTAAATTGCAACTCGATCACTCTATGCAAGGCCTGCCCGTACAGGTTACCCCCTATAATGGATAAATTTTGTCCATTTTTTTGAAGTTCCGAATATACTGTACGCAATTCCCAACAGAAACTGCCCCTAAGAAGAGCGCTTTCCGTCGGTCTGGTCAGGTGATCTTCCAGATGAAACAGCTGTATTCATACAGTCAAATGGCAGTCCATCTTTCCTGGTCGGAGAACAGTACCCATTGGTAATAAGAGAACTTTACCGCAAACGAGAGATCCTACTAAGTATTCTGCAGAAACTTGATTCACATTTCGGACTTTCAACAAGCCAACTGGCTTTAACTAGCACCTTATTGTCTGAAAGGACGGGTGGGTGGTCCGTAGGACATCCAGCTGAGTTTTGACTGGTCGGCAGTATGTCCTGAGCTCTCGGAGGCGCCTCCATAAGTCATCTGAATTTCTAAAATGATCCCAATGCATTTACTCTGATGTTGATATGCTTTGCAAAATTCTGGTTCGTTCTGGACTTGAATATGCCGAGAGTTCATTTTTGGTTGTTTTTCTATTGAATCAGGTCAACAAATGTGATGATATATCACTGAGTTTAACAGAGTTTTCCAGAGAACCATGTGCATCCCGCCGAAAAGCTACACAAAAACCGGTTTTGAGTCCTATGCCAACTTTTCAGGTAACCAAACAGAGGAGAAATAAGCTTCATTGCAAAATTTTAGTTTCATAGGTCCACGAAATCCAAGGATAGGTTTAAGAGTTTTCCAGACAACCATGTGCACCCCGCCGAAAAGCTACACAACTGCCGGTTTTCTTTGAATCCTATGTCAACTTTTCAGGTAGCCGACCAAAGGAGAAATAAGCTTCATTGCAAAATTTGTTTCATAGGTCCACGAAATCCAAGGATAGGTGAAAAATGATCTTGGGGAAACAGCCGCTGTGGTTTTCGTTTGCTGTTTGAAAGAGTAACCATCCTTGTTTACGGACAAATGTCTTCAACTGGAGTTCAATTGGATATAGCACCAACACCTTGCCTCTGTAATTCATCACCTAACTTAGACGTGTACCACTAATCAGACGGAGTGGAAATACGGTGACGTAACCGCTGTGTCCAGGAAACCGTGAATGGAGCTCGAACCCACTGTTCGCCCGACAAACGGCTCGTGGATAGGGTGAATCAGTCATGCATGCACGTCACCCACAGTTCTGTTCATCGGAACCAAGAACTGCTTTCAAGCCTAGTTTTGCTACGGCGAAGCATCACTGGCACATCAATCTATCAGGCATGTGGTGCCCCTCGTAACAAAGAACGCAGTGCTCTGACAGTCAACCGCATAACCAGTACGGAGGATCATCATGATGGGTGAATCAAATTGACGCTGGTGAGCATTTCTGAAGACTGCAGGTCACTCACAAAAACGCTTAGGTAACGTGAATATCTATGGGAACTATGGACGGACCATCAGCGCTTTCGAGCGCCTTTAGTCCGCGAATATCTATCAAACTGCCTTCCTACTTGAACAATAAATTGTAGTGTTGCGATAAGCATTCATTTGAGAATTAAGTTGACGGTAATGGAGGACTCATTCGAAGTTTACCCTGATCCCCCTGTTTTTGGCATTCTTTACCGAAACCGACTTGCCTTGTAAATGAGTGTTTATCGCAAAAGGAGACAATCTTTCACCGATTGAACTTTCGATTACACGTGACTGTGGGTATAAGTAAGGAGCCCACGGGACATGTAACGCTTCAGTTGAGCACGACCCTTTACAAATCATAAAAGAATACAAGGGGATTAGCTAAACCTCTGTGACAGAACGACAAACTTCGCTCAGTCTCCCTGCAACCAGCAATCCAACGGAACAGGGCGCTGGATCCTTCAGGTGGCTGCCTAATTGTTAGGTTGATGATGGCTCTTGAGCGGCCCATTGCCTGTTTCGTTCTTTTTCGGCTTATCAACAAGCTATTTCGCATTTGAATCCGACCTTTCACCATATGTCTACACAGGTCATAGACGCCCCGTGGTTGAGGCGCAGGTCAAAGGAAAACGCGACACTAGACCATTGTGTCCATTTAGTATATTCTAAATACCACGGGCATCATGAAGATAGTAGGTTTTGCGCTTGCGTGAGCTGTCGAATATTTATTGAGAAACACAAGAAGTGAGGTGCTGCCAAAATATCAATATAGATCAGTGGATGAAAAATAAAACTTGAAGACGATTCCCGTCTCTACGGTAGTTAAACTCTTGTGACCACTACGTATGGTCTTAGCTGTCTACCGGCTACTCCTAAGTTGGAAATCAGGGCGCTCATAGAAATTCGTCCAGGTCAACCTTCGATATTTCCTAGATTGTGCGCCCCTCCGGATTTCTCAGAAGCCGAAATTCGACAACTGCGTGTATTCATGCTCTCATTGACTCGAGTTCTAATCGTTCATTTTGTGTACGTTCTTGCTAAACAGAGTGGTGGCAATTTTATTGCAGGGTGCAGCAGTCCCAACTGACTACACAGGTTCACGTTCAATTTTCCTATCGAGAACTAATGACTTGATTGATCCTGAAAAATATACCCTGAAGTTGAAAATCCCAATAAAACCACTCAGAGATGACGGTTGTACAGCTGGAACTCTTAGATGCTTTAGTGAACGAACGAACCCGCAAGGCTGTTAGTAACGAATGACGGACTGGTATCAAATGATATACAGCTAACGATGTTCACAAGGTACGCGCACTCGGAACAGGTCAGATGAATGAATCACTCGGTTTATCTCGGAGACGGCACGTAGTTCATCACTGCCCGATTTCGACCGAGGATAACATCGATTAAAATAGGTATGAGATTAGGCGAATGGGTTGCAAAAAATTAGGGTGATAGTAAAGGATTGTCTCCGATCGATGTGTCAACTCCTCCAAGTATACTACAAAGCGCAATAACAGAAGTACGGCATCTTGAAAAGAAGACTGCTACATGCCGAATTCAATAACAAACACATCCAGCTCGGATTGAGACTTCTGCCAATGAATGAATGACGGTTGTTTTACTTTTCACCGCACTTGAGATTTTGGAGAACGAATAAAATAAAACATACACGCGAGGAGTTGTAATCGGTCCAAAAACATCCAGTGCCATAGGTAAAACGATTTGAAAATCAGTTGAGTTTCTGTCTGGATGGTCTAAATGCATTGGTATGCTACTGACATGATGCTCGCAAGCGGAACCGTCGTTGTAGCTTGCAACGACCTAGGAATTGAATATATTGACCTGGTAACTGCTGAACGTGGCAGTAATAGGGTCAACTAAAGCAGTGTCGATCCCGAATGTACTCCAACGATGTTATGGGGAATCGAT
Source organism: Clonorchis sinensis (assembly GCA_003604175.2). Lineage (NCBI taxonomy): Eukaryota > Metazoa > Platyhelminthes > Trematoda > Opisthorchiida > Opisthorchiidae > Clonorchis > Clonorchis sinensis. The sequence goes on from CM030369.1 coordinate 96,197,765, forward strand.
TGCAGCTGGAGAGTCCCAGTCCTTAGAGAATACTGAAAAACCGACCAACCCGCGTTGCTACTTGCAGGCTTTTATTGACTGAGTAGGCGATATGCAAGAAGCAGGGAATGCGAACTCAGTTACACATAGTGCAGACGGAAAAGCGGACCTATGGACGGAATTCGAGCCTGTACCCCTCGTTTACTAGGCCAATCCTCCATCAGGTGCGCTACCGTGGAAGCTGCTCCTCATTGCACACCTATTTGATTGCCATACTGCTGATTACTGTCAGCACCGTCAATGAGCCCCCGTATGACTTCCACAATGGACAAGGCTGACGTCACCCGGTTATCCTAAGCGTGTTGGTTTTGAACCGGAATGCGCAAAATCTTGGATCTGGACATAAGAGAGAGAAGAGACTCAAACAGGCAACCGCCCACTCACCGGGAGATTGAATTCACGAAAGTTCATAGGGATCTGCAGAATTTTGTGAGAACTAAACAAGCCACCTCATCCTGCTGTTCATCACTTCTTGGGTGTTTGTCCCAGAAGCACCCTGCTCATTAATTCAATGCTCGAGTTCCATCTCGCGGAGTTTTATTGGCGTATCAATTAACAGAACCCACCTAACAGACCTTAATATGCAAATCCACGAACAGTTTAGTTCACGAAGACATTTGTTGGAAACAGCTAATGCAGTATCCGGCGTTCTAGTTTCGGGCGCGTTACATCCAAGCACTACGCGATAGTAAGCCGAGCTGACAATATGTCCTTGATTGAGGTTAGGGTGAGGATTTCTATGTCAAATCCTCACTCCACCGTTAACCGACTAAAGGAGAATCTTGGAAAGATCTTTTGTCAATTGTTTTTGGGGTTAGTTGCCGAACGGGAACCCATAGCGTCGGTCAACTTCCAAAAGCTCGGAGAATTGTCTCAACATCATCAAGAACAATTTGAGGAAAATGATCAAACTCACTGAATGACCAGCTCAGGTACGGACTACCCACGCACGACCAGCCAGCACAAGTGGGCCTTCTGCTTCTTCAGATGATGTAGCCTTGGCTTCAGTCTCGGCGTTCACGTGTCCCTAAGTGTCTTGTCGCACATGTTACCCCAAATACGAAGAATTCTGCAAATGTTTTTTTTAAGTTTTATAGTGGATTGGGTGCTAGGTGGTTTTTGGGACAACTCGGCAAGCCAGCGTCCAAACGGCGTACAGAGTTCGCCCTTACCACGCTGTTCTGTGATCTAAAATCTGGTGGAGAGATCACGACCCTATTCCGAATTTTTGGTTGTTCAGCGTCGTTAATAAACTTGCGTTATCAATGCACACGTCTGATAAGGAGATAAGGACGACTTTTTCACTTCTGCTGGTTTCTCCAATCGGGAACGTCAAGGTTTCAAACCAGTTTCGTCGCTGGCAAACCGATTTAGACGCTTTACGTCTGTGTCCGCACTACAGTAGTCCTAAAATGCCGACATCGCAATCCGGCTAGTGAACGGGATGGGGCAGGTCGCACTTAGACAGTTCACTAATTTTGCTAATTGGCTTGCAGACGTTACGCCACCATGAAAGGAGTCGCCAATGCGCATTTGGGTGGATAATTCATCCCATTATGCTTTTGTTTGGGGTTTGGCTTGTATATGATTTGGTAGGTCCTTTCTGGATTTGCGTTGCGCTGTGGTTCGATTATCTTGCATCTCACTGGTCTGTCGGGTATCTTCATCTCGGAAGTCCCATTCATTTATCTCGACTGGCCCATTTTGCCCTGTACATTGTATTCCTTTCAGTCTGCCAATTACTTGAGTGGCCTATTAACGCTTACTTTTTCGATTTGACTGATTTGTTTGTCCGTTTTGCGTCGTGGCTCTTGACAAGTCAATATGATACTTTTCGTTTTGTTTCAGTTTCCACTTGTCTGTTCGCTCCTCTGACTTGAGTATTTTTTTCTGATAATGTGTCGAAATATTGGTAGGGTATGGTAGCTCGAGTGAGTTTATTGATCAAAAGCCTGATCAACAACCAATATTTTTTTCTGACTTGGGTGTGCAATCTAGTGGTCTTGATTTTATTCAGTGTGCTGTATCGTTTTAGTGGTTTCTTTCTTGGCTTCTTGTACAGTTTTGAACTGGAAAGGGACAGAGAAGAAACCACCGACAGAACGCAAGACATTGGGTACAATCGAGATTACCGGAGTGGGTACCCGAGCCGAACACAAATGAACTAAAAGAATAGGTAGAAATTGCATCAGACATAAGGGTACTTTATGGAACGCAACGCAACACACCTAGCAAACAGGCTAATCAAATGAAAGGAAGAAAATCACTCAAAATAGGTGTGCAATCGACCAATCAAACGACAGAGACGATGGAATGCAATACACTAAAGACTAAATGGACCAATCGGATTAAAGGGGAAGGACTGGAGGTACCCAAATACCAACAAGACGCCAGATGATCGGAACGCAACGCCACGCAAATTCCTAAAGGATCTACCAAGGAACTACCAAACTAGCCGATCCCCAAAACATCAAACACGTTTCAGAAACCATATAAACGCAAACCGAATCGGAGGGATTACCCACCCGACGGCTCCCTGGCGATTCTTCCGCTTAGGATGTCGAAACGTTTTCAAGAGAGTTGCCAAGCTCAGGGAACAGACCGAACGCAACCTGATCGAGAGCCAATAAGCCACAGTATTTCAAAGAACGTAATAATATACACATTTAGCAGTCCTATAGATGGAGTAACCTTTGACTGATTTTCAGGCCTAGTAAATTCTGGCAAAAAAGTCCACCTGCAACAATATTTGAATTCCTGACAAAAATGAACACAAAAAGAGGCGGCACTTACAAATGCAGTGAACAGCATGGAACTTACGGATTGTGGCTTCTTAGCTGTTCATACCCTGTATAGCGTGGATCGCTAAAAAACACAGAGGAAGAGTAATGGCACATAGGTATACAATCAAATACCGTGACCCGCAGCGTAACGAACGATGCGTTCGGATCAGCCTAGGTGGAAATGAACGATCCGAAAACTCAAAACCCCAGTAGAGGGACGCAAAGTATGCAGAAGTAAATTCCGTAACACAGGCAGTGTAAACGGGATGTAAGGAAACAAGACGGTGGTCATCCAAAGGATTCTAATAACATCTCTGTCCTCACGCACTGATGTATGGGTCTGATTCGTTAATTCTACTCGGAGCCGATATGAGATCTGAAATACCCCTTGAATTTTGGGACTATCAGGCGAATCGCAATCTCGGGCCACTGGAATCGATCTCAAGGCCTCAGCTTCAGTCAAGGTTCAGCGTTAGTAACGGAGTGAGCAAGATATTCTTCACCGGCTTTGTGCAATCTCCGCCATTTTTGTTTTGTTTTAATATCTTTTAACGCTTGCGGCTGTAGTGAGTGTGCGAAACGATACCATCGGGCAACTCTGTTGCTCTCTATGCATTATCCAAAGCAGCAATGGTGAGTTGCAAGTGTGACGCACCGTCAGCCACACATACAGATACTCCATTATATCGGTGGATTCTTGGTTCTGGTGTGACAACTACCTAGAATAATATTTTCCTACTCCCGAACAGATTACTTCTATGTTTAAAGCAGTGTCTCCGCAAGACTTTCTTGCCACTGCAAGGATGACAGTTGTTCGTGACGGCCCGGTAATCCCTCCTAGTGAGAGATATTGCCGTGACGAAACGTGTTTTTTTTAGCTTCTTTATGAGCATTCTTCGAAAACAATGTGGAGGATCCAACAACGGGGACTTGCGCAAAAACTTCCAGGAATTTTTTATGATGCAAAATTTCTGATAACAACATGGTGCAAATCATACAGAGGAACTCTGGTCCCAAACATAGGTTTCAGCTGTTGTTTCCAAGCAAAACGATCGAGTTTCCTTATCGCCGGAACAGAATCTTTTAGCATCGTTTCTGTTTTGTATAGCACTTTCACTGTAAGTTGCATTCGTGTCCAGCTTCAGCTTAGTATAGTATCATTGAAATTCGCAATATCTCGCATGATCATCCAAAATTAACTCCATATAGTGGGAGTGGGGTATTTTCTGCGGTCTTGCTTGTGTACTGGCTTCTCTTCGGGGGTTCTGTTGCGGATATTATTGTGCACGGATAACGTGTGGTGGAGATCAGAAGGCCGTACAATACACTACTTTGGAGCAGAACAAGATCATATGGAGCTGAAGCCAACGGGCTACCGAACCTCTTTTGTGTTCGAAAGCACAGTTTGGGTTAACCGCAGGAATTTTCGGTTCAAGTGGCAACTCATTCCAAGGCGATTGGTCCTCCACTTGCATATCATAAATTGAATGTCAATTGTGGCACCTCTAAAGTATGCAACGTATAACATGCAGCTGAGTGGCCTGAGGTAAACTCACTCGAAGAGTGAGTGAGTGTAAGCAAATGGGATAAAGACAATACACTAATTTGCAAATCAATTTTGTTTTCACGGGAGACTCAAGTGAATCCCCATTTTATGATGTCCTTCAACTGGATGTGCTGCACAAAGGCCACCTCATGTTTCAGAATATCATAAACGACAGATTAATTTGAGTCTCACGTGAAAACCAAATTGATTTGCAAATAAGTGTATGTCGAAATCAGTCATATATGAGTTGACGATTGACGGAAACTCTGGGACTGAGGCTACCTGATGTGCCCCAAGAAGGGCGAAACCGGTCGTGGGCTGTCGAAGAGTTTTAAGAAACCTTGTGAGTAGTTTCCTTTATGAAAATTAGGATAACGGTTTACGGATAAAATCCTGGACCCAAATGCCGTTCGTTCAAACTCTACAGAATGCAGTTAGTCTCAGACGTTTGGAGTTATAGTAATCCCCTGGTACAGAAGATAAGCACGCAAGTCAAGCTTGGGCTGATACCTACCAGACCTGGCGGAACTATGCTCAGTGTTCTCAAGGAAAAGTCTTTCGTCGAGGAGCGACAATGACTGCGCTGAAACTCAGTGCTTACTTGGCAGATGCCTAGACGCGCCACATACCGAGTGTCCTGCTGTACTAGGGACGGAGAATAGCTAAACAAGAAGTTCGTTTCTTATGATAAACTAAGAAACTTGTCAAAAATATGCGCCAGAAATGTCGAAAGTCAAGAATAGAGTCGCACATCCGACAACTAACAGCCATGAGGGCAATTTGTTTTTATGGTTACTTATCAACAGGAGGACGCCGGAGAGCATCTGAACCCAGTACTATCAAGGGACAACTGCCCAGGACCAGCTGCAAGACTATGACCATTTTCATTATGACTTGGGTGCAATCAAAATGAGTCACTAAATCGTTCAGCTGTAGCAACCTTTCGGTGCCTAGCTGCCATGCCACCAGAAAGAAGCACGAGGACTGGAATACTGCCAGATTGCCCAAGCCTAGACAGGGGAAATCGAGAGGCAGTGGTCGGGTTCAAACCACGGACCCTCCGGTCAGCAAATTCGCGCGCTAACCACTTAAGCCGAAAAGTTGTGCTTGCGCACTGAGACCTCTGGTGACCACGACTGCATAAAAACGCGTCGTACAGGATAGGAGAGGTTAGTTTCAGACAAAAGATGTCACCGAACCAGAACCACAGTAGGTTGGTGCGAGTGGAAATACTACAAAAAAGTGGATATTATTCCGGCTGCGACGTTATTTTGGAGGGCGGAAGATGACAAAAGAACAGCACAAAGTGAGCTGTTTACGGGGGTCCGGTCATGTACAGAAGCCTTAACTCGGGAGCCAGCAGGAATCACTGAAGCAGCTGTAAAACTGTCCGGTGTTAGCAAGCGGTAGTATCTAGATAACAAAGATACCGTAAGCTCCACGAACGCACCTGGATATTGTATACGTGCTTCGGAAACACAGCAAACGTATACTGATAGCATCAAGGGTAGGTGCTAAAGCACCTTGCTGACCAATTTGCTTAGGAGTCCGTACATCGAAGGACGCGAAGAAACGGGAGGGGACGAGGTGTAAGGAGTGAAAACGAGGCGGTAGGCGTGTAAGGCGATACGCTATTGCACTTCATTGGGTGAAGACGGGCTTACCCCTAACTGTAGAAGAATGATCGGTGAACGGGTAACGAAGGCAGTAGTTACGAAATAATGTTGGAGAAACACTGCTGTCGCTTACCCGCCTTGCTATGTAAAACAAGTAAGATGCGTAACACTAAATTGTCTTAAGTGATAACAACTTCTCACTCAGCCTGACTCAGTGCCATGCGATAAGTACTCACATGCTGCCATCTTAGACAAGTGCTTAATTATCCGTGCAAAAGTGATCCATTCCGTGGACGACCAACTTCAGTACCAAAGGTTTACAGCTGTTCAATGCAACATGTTACAGAACCATGACAAGCAGGGAACAGGTAGGTAAGCATTCATCCGAACCCAGCTTGGGTCTGCATCACTGCAGCTGGTACAAAATAAATCCCACTCTGCACCAGTGAATGATCCTGTGGCGAACCACGCTCACATTCAGAACCCAAGCCTCAGCAAGTCTACAGATACACACATCAATGCAATAATATGCTGTGTCTGCCAGGTGTCAAGCACTTCCTACAAATGTCCGAACAAGAAGAGAGTGAGGAATGACCAGGAAAAAAGCAAGACAACACTCGGGAATGACACTACTTACACTGAAAAGCGATATTCCTGCACTACCATATAGTTTACGTACGTTTACTTGGACGAGGCAACGAACCACATTGGGATCTTCGCGCGACACAAACAACATGGAAGTTACGGCCAGTCGTAATCTCTAAAAACGAGGCACCACCAACCCTGAAACCCAAAATAAATTTGTCTGTGATGAGCAGCGCACATGCTAGGAGAAGGAGAACAGGTTAGAAAAGGATATTTTATTGCAACGAGTTGTGGTGCAGAGGATGGACAGTTATGGTGTTAGGGTTTTTTTGCATCATCTGGCGAACGGGTGGAGTCCGAAGAAGTATCCTGACAGATTTTCACTAGTTCATCGTATTCCAGCACTTCCTTCTGGAGCAAAGATGCAATTAAACGGTGCAATTTGCCCTTGTTAGCCTGAAGGAGATCGACGCAACGAGTGAAAGACGCAGACACCATCTGCTGTGCTTCCAATTCGATCATCGCCTGGGTTCTTTGACTGTACGGCTTCATAGTATATTCGCTACCAGAAGGATCATTCTAGGACGTAAAGTTCAGGGACCAGAGGAACAGAAACGAAAGTTAGAGACGAAGGACTAAATCAGTGACGGTGCTGTTTAAGTAAGAAACCCATTTGCTACTAGCGACTTATAAGGTAGCTAAGTGATCTTTCATCAATTGAACCAGGATGCTAAGAATGACACATTTACCTAAAGCTCCAAAACAAAAACAGAGAGAAAACTCATGAATCTTGGCCCCTCAACTGAGCCTGGAAAGTGGTACTTCGATGCAAACGACGCAGAAACAGAACCGAGAGAATGGACTGTTGCTCCACATCAATGCGATATAACCCATCCAAGTCGTACGTTAATACAAGGACTGTGAACCCATTCTGGTGAAATAGTTACGGGTGAAGTCATAACACATCTAAAGCCGACAGATAAACTAAGTCAAGCAAATCCAACAGGCATAATCCGAAAGGATGGCTTAATACGAACCCTGTCAGAGCGAGGAATACGGCAAACTCTCTTTACTAAGGGACACCCTTCGAGAAAACCGATATGCCCCTAAGTGCGACGTGTCCCTTCCCAAGAATTTTTTGAATATATTTCCACTTAGAAGCACCGAATTAATATATATCCTAGGCTTTCACGGTATGATAAATTGCAACGAGTAAAGAAATGAACGGACTGATTTTCACACACTCAAACAGAGACATTTGCCTTTTGAGGGTCACTAGCTGTTGAAATCCGATGTTCTGCTTGAATTATGCCCAGTGACAAGTCTGTTGACTATAAATGTCTTTCCTCAGAAAAACAGATGGCTTCTTTAATTGTCGTGTGCGTCCTCAAGACTTGAGCGCAAGGTTGTTCAGATAGTAAATCGAGTTGAGCGAACTGCAAGCTTTCTTCCTGGCAAGCTAATAGGTTGCTGAATAGTTTATTTGCATCACCGCATAATGAACGACTGAAGGTGTTACGAGTTAGCTACTGGTGGCTGTGAAATCGAAGTATCACATTTCACTTTTTTGAAAGGTCAGATTCTCAATGTTTCCGGTAAGGCCACGGGGGACCTCCGTAATCTTTCTTAGGGACTTCATTAAGGTCTGTATCTGGCGGAGAGCCGACTTTCTCGGGACTCACAACTTCATTTCCCCAACAGTACACTGTTATTTGTGAATGTCATGGTTGTGAAGCACAAGCCCTGTTGAATAGACTGACCACCACCATACCATCTTTTGGCATGCGCCTTGCACCTTCAAAGTGCAAAGTCATGCTTCAGAACGTGCAGTCTCCGGAAATATCCCTTAAAATTCAAGGAGAATCACTGGAGATTGTGGAAAACTTTACATACCCCGGTAGTTGTATTAGCTCTGACGGAAGTGTGTCTGATGAAGTCAGTGCAAGAATCTCAAAGGCTCGAATCACGTTTGCTAATTTGCGTCACTTGTGGCGTCAAAAAGGCACATCACAACATCTTGAGGGTCGTGTGTACCAGGCTACAATAAGGGCTGTATTGTTGTGTGTTTAGTTTTGAACTATACTTTGACGAGCAGTCAATCATGGCAACCATTTGGCACACAAATTTTTTGACGGCATGCTTCATTTTTCATTTGTTTGTCTGAGTGGTTTAATGTGAATTATTCAAAAATATTTTTTTTAAAATGTGCGTGATTTCATCTCAAACAAAAATATCCAGTCACGTGCTCCACAGGCGTAACCTCAGCACAGATACAGCCGAAACCATTTTCGCTTGTGCACCTATGCTTGCAGGCATTTTAGAAGTACTGTATTCTGGAAGGCAAAGTAGTCGACTTTGCATGACCACTCGCGGTCCAGATTTGGCTAAACTAGCCCAATAAGACGAAGTTGCTATGACGCTCGAAAATCTCCTCTTTTTCGGCCTATTGATTTGTACATTCAACTTTTCGAAACACAGACGCGTAGCTCCCCGCAGGCCTGAAGGTGCTCCATATTGAGCACATTTACCAACGCTGACTCCAAAATTATTGATTTGTGCAAAGAATTGCACTCTGTACAAATCTTGACAAGTGAGTTTGGAAGTCTCGAAGAAAATCTCCTCTGAATTCAAAAAATGGTACTTGTAAAAAGGCTTCAAATAAGTTTTGTCTCCAAATCCTTTTTGAATTCTGGATGTTTAGTTTCGTGAACTATACTGTGACGAGCGGCCAATCATGGCAACCATTTATCACACAAAGCACACACAGCTGCTTCGAAATGTCGCGAATTGACGAACCACTAGTTCTCATTCGGATGGCTTACCACCCGCCATTCATCGCTGTCTACTAAGTGTGCGTTTTTGATTCCGTTGTCCCCATGTTCCTCAGGAAGTGAGTTCACATCTGGTTTTATTACGTTTCAAAAGTCAAGAGGACCATGTGTGTTTCAGACCAAAGGTAGCAAAGAAACGTGCCGCTATTCTCAAAGGCCAGGTTGAAATGAATATCAGAAGCAAATGTCACTTAGTAGTTCTGATGACAAAAAGACACCTATCATAGACAAAGATGTCTTCGTTGAGCTGGTGGTCGATTATGACAGCAAGACTTGATATCGCTACGCGATGACGCTGGCCTGAGGCACAGGGAATCGGTTTAGAGTGTGCCTGATGTTCACCCTGTATCCATCCGTTTCATGAATACATTACCCTAGCACTTTAGCAACCATTCACTCACTAATTCAGGTGTGTGGCTGAATAAGAACAGGTAAACATATTCCCTCCTTAGTAACGTAGTCTTTTTGGGAATGGATTACTGGTCACCTGAGGTTGTTTTCAAAGCATTAATCCTTTTAGGAATTATAACAAACAAATAGGGGAAAATATATCATTAATTGTGGAGAGGAGGGTGACGAAAATTGGAAGTGAGACATTATTGAAATACAGAAACTCCATTTACCTCAAAGCTTAGGTGTCCAATCGTTTTCGATAGACCCCATTCACGAATCTGTTTGAAGGCCAAGTCACTAGCTGCCTTGAGATAGCGTTGAGAGGCTTAAAAGAATATTGGAAGTGACATTTCAATCCCATTGTACAGCTGAGTGCTATAAAACGGATGAGCAAACTTCACTAGAAAGCGGCAAACATTAAGCGACGGAAGTTTTTCGGGTGCAGTGTACACAAGACGGTATTTGGCTACTGATATCTAATATCAGCCTAAGAGGAGTGAAAAATGCAGACAACTCAGTGCCACAGGACTTCCAGTTGCACAGCAGCACTAGAATGATGTCGGATCCCACAGACGACCGATTTCACTGCAATACATTCAACGATTCGTAAGCAATGGGGCTTCTGCGAAAGCGCACGATTGTAACGTGAGTTGTCGTATTGGTAATTCACTTAAGTGGCCTAAATGCGCTGGAAGGTATGGTTGCGAACTGACCTTAGTGACGTCTTTCCGTCAGTTTCCGTTCGGCTTGTTCGACTGTGTATGTAACTTGGGCCGACTGCGGTAGGTTAGCAACGGACTCACCCTTTTTCCGAAAAAAGTTTTTTACTCTAACAAGTTGTCTCTGGGATGTACCAGTGAGGCACATGTACTGTTTTGGTGGGTAATGACGAACGAAAGCACCATCAACGAAGGAGACGAACAACGTCTTTCGTGTGGATGTTTTACAGTGTCTGGTCGCAGAATGGAAATGTGATCAATTTAATGCAGTACATTGTCCCAACCGAACACATGACCCATAAAGTTGCTGAGAAACAGCAACGACGGCCCACGACCGGTTTCACCCTTCTTGAAAATCATCAAGTGGGCACAGTCCCCGACAGACGTAAAGTTGACGGAAACCCAGAGACTACGTCAATCTGATGAGTTCCAAAAAAGGGTGAAATCGGTCGTAGGATGTTTAAGGTTTCTCAGCAGCTTTATGATAGTGTGTTCAGTTGAGACAGCGTAATGCAATATCGTGTCAAATGAACATGAGGCAGCGTTTGTGTAGCACATTCGGTTGAAGGATATCATAACCGAGAGATTCTGCTGAAATTCATCGGAGCGTCCCGTTAGGACCAAATGTGCAAATGGGTGTATGTGGTGATCAAGGTAACTTTATATGTTCGTTGAAAAAGTTTGCAACCCACTACCAGTCCCACCCATCTTAGGACCCAACAGACAAACCTGATCCCCGAATTTCCATCAATCTTATTTCGTACTTGAGCGCCGAATTGAAAGCATGCTGCGATAAACATCCACTTTCAAATAAACTTGCTGTCTTATGGGGACTTTTAAAGTCAAAACAACGTAGCGGAATAAGATGTTATAATCCGACGCTTCGGCCGTTGTGGGCAACCTTTTTCAAGGATTTCTACAATCAATTGAATACGATTCACGTGCAGCGTTATTTTGGTGCGCTATCATGTCTTGTGATTGATGTGCTCCTGAGATCAGCTGGCAATTAGACGCGGCCAGCGAGTAGGGTTTCTCATCGGAAATCCACAAACACACTCAGACAGGTAACTGCATTACAAGTCTTCGCATCCATACTACTTCAAATGCGCAGTTGTCATTGGTGAATCGTGTCAATAAACTAGGCTCGAATGAGCCCATACTAGCAAATGAACTGAAGCGCCCCAGTCGGGTATTACAGCAGAGTAAATGACCATACGACTCATTGCCCAACAAATGGGGAGAACGCTATCCGGAACAGTGAGGCAGGGAGAAGAAAACCCAGTGGTCACCGGGAGAACACCCCATAGAAGTTACACTCCAGATGCCATTCGAAAGATCATTCGGGATTACGTCATCAAAGCATTCTTCCTAATTGATAAAACCTCACAACGACACCTTGTAAGGGCTAAGGATCCTATCGAACCGAAACATCGCACAAATTGCATCTACCGAATTTTCTGTGCAGAATGTCCGGTCAAATACATAGGCCAACCAGGCAACTGCATGTGCGAATCATGGAGCGCAAACTACGTGCGCGTTTTCCTCGAAGTACATTCGGGATTCAGGTGTAGTTATGTTTGAATTACGGGGTATAATATACACGGATTTGCCATCATTCGAAAAATAAATCAAATGAGTGATCCGCCGAACAAGACAGTTGCATTTCAGTGCAGGGTAATTTTTAGTGGGTGACTTAGGAGAGCTCCGTATCGTGTAAAAGTTCGAGAGGCGATCTGGGCACCTTTAACAAGCAAGCACATAAACATTCAACTGTGAGGCAGAATACTTGCCATCGGAAACAGCGTTGAAAATAACTTGTTCCGCGGCTCTGCCACCCAGAAGTACCGCCATTCGATCTTTGAGTTCTTCCGTGTTGAACAGTCTTCGTTCCTCTGGCACCAAATGAGTGAATCCCAGCCCACCGGATGACTCTTCCCCAGCCATTGTCCGAGGTACAATCGATATCTTGATGGGAACCAAGCCCGTTCGGGGAAGGAGCCAAGCAACTAAAGCACGTCCCGCTTCTTGAACAGCTGCTACGCGCCGTTCTGGTGGTGAGAGGGGATTGGATTTCTTTGCTGCTCCTGTATGAAAAAGTGGAGAAGTGGTACGAGTATCACGCATTAATTTACACCGTATACACAGTATACATACGAAGAAGAAGCACGCATAAACTTTCGCGAAGCGTTTGTAAAGCAGTGGCTGAGGTGGAGAATTAAGTGGCCCTTAATACATGACTTCAGAACTGCCGTCCGCTTGTAACTGTTCCATGTGACAGCTCAATAGACTGCACTCGAGTTGCAGCCTGGGACAACTGAAAAACTGTCATTTTAATGATCTTCCTAACCAATCCACCTGCCGCGACTCTGTGAGTTACTTCAAAACGTCCGTTTAGCTGCTGTTTTTTTCTCTATTTTTAATGAATACACACTAGTTCAACGACTATGTCGGGGCAAAGTTTATCCCAGATGCTTCCATCATATGTATATGAACCGAGCAACCTGGCGCGCCCATTGAGGATTGACTACTGCTCAACAATTCACATACAAACCCTAACTAACCAAGCTCTGTTGGAACAGCTGAGGTACTGCAACACAGTTTATCGGTTTTTCGTTCAAATCCGTAAAGAGCTTTTCCACGCAGTTGTAATTCTGGTCACCCAAAGTCAAGCGCATCAGCTTGACAGCTCAGTGATACCGCATTATTTGGGTCAAACATCCAGTGTAACTATTTAGGAACTGAGCCCTTCTCAAAAAACACGACTGATGACAAGAGGAACTATTCCGTTCACGTTGCTGATAAACTTTCTGGTAAAACTGTATCCATCAACAGGGAGCGGAAAAACACGAGCGGTCACGGAAAGCATGGTTGGGAGGAAGTGAGGGTATGCGATTTGTTTATGACAATACAATGGAGCATCTTGTCTTTTTGGGCAAAGGAACCTCGCCAATGAAATCTGGTGGTAATAGTTTGATTATCAAGATTATGTCCATCCTAACAGCATCATCATAACATCTCATTAAGGACCGTCGACACAAACTGAGCAATCGAACAACTAACGCGAACGATCCACGGTCTCATTGGGCGCTGAACACCGTGCTTTCATTTGCACTTACTTTAGACTCCCCACTTATGGTCTGCCTGTGAATTTTACGTCTTTTGCCTGCGACTTTGTACTGTTTGCTTGGACGATATTTTAACGATTCAGTAAGTAAGAACCTACCGGCAAGAATTCGTTCGAAGGCAACCTCAAAGTCATTCTGAGTGACTCCTGGCGTTACGTCATCACGCCTAGCCGCGACAAGTGCAGCCTCATTGCAAAGTCGTGCGATATCAGCTCCACTCATACTTGGGGTCCAGGAAGCCAAGCGGTCGACCAGCTCAACCTGGTTGATTTCTGTTGATAGCCGATATTTAGCTAGTTGGTAAAAGAGAAAAATGAGTTTGACCAATGTTGAGCGTGGAAGACCTGCAGCGTCCAACTTCCAAGAGTAAAAATTCAAGGAAATAGCACAAGCAAAAGTAATGATCACATTATCCGGTATGGCATTCGTCGCAGGCCACTCAAATGCGATTAAATAAATTTGGAACCGTGTACTTTGCAATGAAAAGCGCATTTGGGTCTCCTCGGCAAAAAGTCACCTTCGTTCAGAGGAACGTCCGATTAGGAGTAAAACAAAGTAGGTGACAGTACACTTGGAAACAAAGGATGATATCGCACACAGACTTACCAATATACATTTCCAATAGTTCCTTCCGTTCGGCCAAATTAGGAAGATCAATGAAAATATGGCGATCGAAGCGACCGGCTCTCAAAAGTGCCTTATCCAAAAGGTCAGCTCGGTTGGTAGCAGCAAACACAATAACACCCTCTTCCGTATCCATACCATCCATTTCTACCAACAACTGATTCAATGTCTGTTCCATCTCGGCTATACCTGGTCCCATACCTCCAGGCGGACCACCACGGGAACTAAATGAGAAGAGATTGATGGAAGGAAGCATAACTGTTGTCGGTTTTCAAAAGGATTTCAATAGTATGACTGTAACGGATGTAGTGAGAAACCTATGCAAATCGCTAATGGTTTCATCCACAGTCTACATGGCCTATGATAGGCGGTAATGGAAACGAGCCGGAATATTTGTAGCTATGGTGAGTTCACTGGTGGTTGATCAGGTGGACGTTGATCTGTTCATCAAGCTTGGTAATCAGTTTGCAAACGTTTCATCACCAGTCATCAGTGGGCGCTGATCCTTCACCGCTTTATCACCTGGATTGGTAACGAAACGTTATTAAGCTAATTGCCAAGCACAGCGAAGAGATTAATGGCTACCTGATCAATCATCGATAAGCGGTAATATATGGCAGAACATGTAACTAAACAGGTCGCTTACATGGTTGACAAAATGTAGAAATGACGGATAGTGTTGTAGCATTATAGCTTTCAAAAGTGGTGGTGGTGGTACCCGAGTTGCGATGACCAAGAGACGGTTCGCAGTCTCGCATTCAACACACTGGCTCAAAATGTGAGCGCGCGAAGAGTAGGACTGCTCATTCATCGATCAATCACACACAAAAATAGGTGCTCGTGATGTTCTGTATGACTAATTTTAATTGTCTTCAATTTGGGGGTTCAACTTGTTAGACAATTAAATTAAAACAAAAGGGCAGAATATCGAACGAGGCAGCTATGGACGACAGAGTTCGTGGAGAGTAGTAGTAGGTGAGTAGGAAGAGTAAGTGAGGTATTCAACTGTGACTTGCAGAGTTAAAAACTATAAAATACCAATGTCCTCTGGTTGGGGCTCAACATCATTGTGTGTTCGCTATCTGCGGAAACCCACCTAAACACATGTCTATGTTCAACACATTGTGAACGATTTTCGTTCATTCAAGAAGTCCATGTTCCATTTGAGACAGTAATTGCTTTGGATTACAGGATCCCAATGGTGTGGGATGTAGAAAAGTTCACGACACAGGTTTATGAACTGCTCCGGAAAACATGTGAAGGCTACTTACCCTCCAGAATCCACCGCCGATCGTCGGCGGCCAAGTGAATCCAGTTCATCAATAAAGATTATGGCAGGTGCTTTCGTCCTCGCAGTTCGAAACAGCCGGCGAATCCGGGAAGCACCCAGTCCACCAATTACTTCAACAAACTCTGATCCGGCCATAGAGAAAAACGGCACACCAGCTTCGTTGGCCAATGCTTTGACCTTGTACGTGGATGGGGGCAAATGACTGAAAGATGACTAAGCTTTTATACAAAAAATTTCTATGACATAAACCCAAAAAAGATTACCACAAATGTTACCATAGAAAATGCAGCCAGGTTAAGGACAAGAAACACGGAATCTATCTGGCCAAGTAAAATAAAAGAATGATCTATTACTACGCCGCACGAAAACCCACCAAAAAAGACAGCCCTCGGAAAAGATTCTAGGAATACATGGAAAATATACCGCATATAACCAACAATTTAAAGAAAGTGGTCATCCTAGCCTGTCACACAAGGTTTCAAGGGCATTGCAATTCACTGTTCGAGGAATGACAGAGACTATCCTGTGTAATTCGCGGACACCCTTCTAAATCTACCAAATTCAACGAGAACGTCTTTTAGCCAACAAAACAGATAAAATGGCGGATCAAGAGTTTATGATCATGCGGTGTTTAGTCGGGGCACCTGAACTGTGTGGCCACACCAAACAAAAACGTAAAAACAACCGTAATCTCTTTCTGTTAGATGAAGGCTGCCTTTTGACACAATTAGCAGCAGCTGAAATGGCACACAAGCAGAGTTGGTATACCATTAGGGGTTTAGACAAGTCACATGGGCTGCTACGAATGAGCAACCGGCGCTGACATAAAGCGAATGAAATAAAGTTTAGGGACTGATATGCAGAAAACCAACAGTCGGTCTAGGAAGGCCAATATCAATTACAGATGTCATCGCCAAGTCCCTAAAAAGGAGTAAAATACTGATCTCTAGATCAGTGAACCGCAACTTTACTTTCTCTGTGTGCCCCTTTCAGTAAATGGCTCAAAGAAAAAAAGGCCCACCGCAATATAAAATAAATTTTGACAATTGTTCACTCTTCTGTATACAGTCGGACTTCCATCATAAGGAATGTTTTTAAATGATCAGGAAATGAAAATTGAAGCTTTGGAAGGGTTAGAGTGCAACCCCCTACTGGAATGTTCTATGATTTATTTATGCACAACCTAAATATGCATGTTCTACGAACGCATCCCTACCGGTTCAGTGGGCAGCGGGACTTCATCGTGGTTGGTGGGGTAACAACAATTAACATAAGATAGGTAAGGATGGACGAAAGAGGAACCGAACTCGAAGTCAACACGATATAGGTTTGGGCGCAAATACCTCTTGGCTCAGGGGGGCGAGATAGCTCAGCGGTTAGAGCGCGAGCATACTGACCGGAAGGTCCATGGTTCGAACCCTGCCTCTGCCTCTCGACTTCTAGGCTTGGGCAACCTGGCAGTATCCCAGCCCTCGTGCTTCCTTCGGGTGGCATGGCAGCTAGGCACCGAAAGGGTGCTACAGCTGAACGATTTTTTTCTCAGATTCGATACGAAACCCTGAATTAAAACGACGATAGATTCTCTTAGGCTGAAAAACTTATTCTGAAGACTGACCAATGGAAGCGGTGATCTTACCTTCCAACCAATTCAATCGCATTGGATGAATACAAAAAGGACGGTTCACAGTTTGGCGGTGCTAAAAGAGCAACAAATTACTCTTCTTATGGCTTAGTCGACGGTTCGTAGTACGTTGGAGAACGCACAACTAACGATGGTGACAGATGACGACAGTGGTCTGCAGCCAACCTCAAGTTGTCTGGCCTTTGTGTTGCAGTGATCCTGTGGAGTGTACGGGCTGGAACACAGTTCCTTAAGGTTCAACCATACCACGAAGGCCAACGGGGAGCAGCCCGACAAGGAACAGCAAGTCCCAGTACTGTGAGAAGCCGTATTACCAGATGATCTGGAGGTCAAGTCGTACTGTCCCCCGCGACAGGAGTACGAAGACAGTAGACCGTTTCCTTCAAGCGACCAGCATGTCCATATTTATGGGAACAGCGATACTGCCTTCCTTAAAGAAATCACGGGCTACAAAGGTAGGCCCTAAAAACCGTTTGCTCTGATCGTCCGATGGACCGTGACTGTCTGTGCACTATTCAATATGGACGAAATGCCTTTAAAACCAGTCTGGTACTCCTCAAAAGACACCTGCTGTGCGCAGCCTTACACCCTGCATCCTCTGGCTACGCCGATTCCCTGCAGCCAAGTGGGTGAGACTATTAAGTCGTTGATTATGGAAGAGAGCCCTCAGAGGCTCAAATCGGGGTACCTCACCAAGCCCCCTTCTTTGGCTGGGGCAATCGGGAAGTATCATTCACCCTTGCAGCTCTTCATTCTCCATCATGCACACCCCCTCCAGACCTATCAAATGATGTACTGCGGTTAGCCCATCCAACAGTCCTCTAAACATTGTTCCGTATGTAGACTATCCCTCAGAAAAATAAACCAAAATAATCCCTTATTAAACTTCAAGGATCTGATCCATGTTGCAGCCTTCAGTGTCCACACTCTCCATTAAATTGGACTGAAACCTTGCTTTCCCTCTGTCGATGAATACTGTGTCTCCGAAATACGTATACAAGACCCCATTTCAGTCGTGCACCTCAAGCCCATTAGGACGAAGTCAGATGTTCCACATTTAACTCTGAGTATCTGGTGATCCTGACAAAATGACTCGTGGTGTCTATAGTGTGGGAATAGCACGTAACCCCAAGGCAGAAAGGTGCTCTAGTGGACTGCATCCCAGTAAACAGCCGTCTTTGTACTGAGCGACTGTCTGGTTCAAGTAGGATTAATGCACGTTCATGCGGTTAACAGTGTTTATTGCAGTATCAGCGTATTCCGAATCTCACTTCAGCTGTCTTTTTTCAACACAACCTTCGGATGAACTCAATAACTTTGAATGAAACGTTGGCATCAGCCCGCCATCGATACAGAAATCCAGTGAGAAATATCATTCCTCGACACCACAAGGCACCCGGTCAGGATGGTCTGAATCCCCTACTTTTCAAAGAGAGCGGCGAAGTTCCGGGGAACAGTCTAACACTAATGAGGAAGATCTGAAACGGAAACAGAATACCATCCGAATGAAGCGTCTCAACCATGACCCGTCTTCAAAAATGTGCAGGTACATCATGCAAAAACCACCGTGGCACCAGCCTCGTAGCTGTCGCATGCTACGTGTCCTCTGGCATTAATATGCGAAGGTTGATAGATGATCGGGAGAGAAACTCGTGGGAATCAAGATGGATTTCGCCGTGGCCGAGGATTTATGGACCATATTTTTACCATGAGGCAAGCTCTGAACAGCGCCTCTTTTACAGAGTCCGAAATCGGTAGTTTTTCTTCAGCTAAAAGCTGCTTTTGACCCTGTCGACTGTAAGAAATTTTGGCGGGGACTGGCTGAAGATGAGATTACTTCTCGAATCAGGAAGGCCAGCGCAACTTTTGCCAGCAGCCGGTACCTATAGCACCAGCGTGACTTCAGTTTGACTGTCGAGAGCAGTGGATACACTGCTGCGGTGTAATCCTCAGTGTCTTATGGATCAGAAGCGCACCCCCTACGCTCAGAGGATATGTGAAAGTTGTCTGGTTGCCTATCGGTGCTGAAGCATTGGTCAAGTCTGGCGGGAACATCGGAGAGCTCTTTTCGCCCAACCATGTGCTGAATGGGAATGACCGAGAGGTAAAAAGTTTACGACCTGGAAACGAAGTATGAAAGAACTAACCAGTAAACTTAATCAGATCGCTACCGATGCGGCCTCCATGAATGGGGCTCCCGTGACCCAACTCACCAAAGCTTAATGATACTGGCAGACATGGCTCAATCACACAGTCAGTGTAGCTGGTGGATCAAAGCGCTCGCCTTCCACACGTAGTTATCCACTTTCCCAAACTAACTTGTCATGTCATTGCCTCGAATGCTTGGCTATATCTCCCTTTCGCTCTCATTTTCAGGTGACCGAAACTGTAGCAGCACGAACCAAGGTACCCTTGGTACCTGGTTTATGGCTGATTGACTAACTGACTGGACTGCTGGTACTCTCAATTGTACTGAGCCGAACTAAAAACGCGAAGCGGTAATTAAAGGGCTCGACATCCGTTGCGCTGCGGTTGGCTGCTATTCCCCGTCTTGCGGTTTCGGGACAACTTTTTTTCAAAAAGGACGGATCAAAACAAGTTAAGGACTTCAGGCGTGTTTTGAAAGCGTACTGAGGCTTTGCACTTGTTAATCTTGTGTGCAACGGCATGCAAACCGAATGTGAAACCGGCTAAAACACTCACTCATAATAAACAAAAGTACCTGGTCTAAAAACAATAAGGACCAGTACTCACCAGTAAAGTCTTTCCAGTCCCGGGAGGGCCCAGTAAAAGCGCACCTTTTGGCAACTTGGCTCCAAGTGCTTGATATTTTCTCGGGTCCTTAAGGTAGGAAACAAACTCCATGACTTCCTCCTTACTCGCGTGAAGACCGGCAACATCCTGTGAAAAAAAGTCGATGTCATTTGGATGAATACACCGAAAAACTTGTAGGCGTTCGCACGTTTCACCTTATGTGAAAGTTATGAAAAGCACGACAAAAGTTTGCAGAATTACCTTGAACTTAACGTTCGTTGTGACAGGTTTGACTGTCTGGAAGCCAAATGGGTCCAAAGAAAACGGTAGGCCACCATGATAGCGATCACTATCATTTTGCTCAGCTGCTTTACGTCTCCGAGCTGCATCTTGAGCCTCCTGTTCAGACTTCGTCGCTGTTCCCTTCCCATTTCGTTGACCCGACGTCAATAGGTCCCTGTGCCTCAGCACCGTGTATGACAACAGCCTCCGGAAAGAAACTACAGTCATAAGACCAGTTACGAACACGCACAGCAGCGACGGTATATCCGGAAGCGCATCAGCACTGTGGGGGGAATTAGTATGTAGGGCAGTTGAATGAGGGCGAGTGCATAAACTGGGCGTTCTGCATGAACCACCCAAAATGACCTGCTACAGAGTTTTATCTGATCTAGCTATCCTAGGGAGGAAAATAAGCCAGTACTGGCTGCACTGGCAGTGAGGAGGGAACAAGGCGCCGCAAAGCACATTAATGTCGTCCCGAAAAAAAACCGCATACTTCTCAGAAAACAGAGCAGAAACTACTTAACGCTACTCACATCTCGCAAAAATGCATTCGAAAACTGGTTGAATTATATTTTTTTAAAGGCTACGTTTGGGTGCTGGTCAAACAGCAGAACCAGTATCCACGATAAAAACATCCCTTAGCTTAAGGGTAGGAACCTGATGAAAAAGACGCCACAAAAGATGATCGAATACTACCGCCTTCGTTGCCAAACAACTTAACTTCCTATCTGGGAAATCATCACTCGAGGAGCCGGTCAGTATGTAACCACGTGATGTGGATTCCGCATCTGGAGAAATTGCGCTCTATTCTGCCTAAGTGTGAGTTAATGGAACGGCTGATCAGCAGCTAGTAACCGAACGGTTTAGTGTTCAACCGGAAAGTTGCAGGTTGAAAATTCCCTGGAGTTTCGTGAGGTGCTCCCTACGGACGATTCCTGATAAGGATGAAACACCTGTACAGTGGTTCCCGGCTTTTCAGCACAGATCGGTTTCACTTAAAGGACGAAGTATACATTGGTAACCGATTGTCGCCAGCTGGCACCACTGTATGTCCACGTAGATTAGGTAATTCAGTATGACAAAGGATTGCGATGACGACTATACAGGTGCCGAACATTTGAAGTTAACGGGCCACACAAAAACTTAGTGAGTCGTAGTATACTGGTGGGTCCGTGGAACGAAAAGCAAATATCAAAAGTAAGAGGCTTCGATCTTGGGAAGTAGGCCATGCGAAGACAAAAAATTGGAAAGTGTAAGTACCCTGGAATATTAATCAATCGCAGTCCGGAGATGACACACCAATGGCACAAAAACAGACGTCATGGTGGTCAATCTCAGAAAGCTTCAGTGAGTGCAGCGAGCATGAAGAAAACTCAGGCAGACAAAGACAGCTCCCGATTTCATGATGGTTGGGCAATAAGTTTGGTGCTTGTTCCTGTTCCACTAAGCGCATTGGAAGCTGTGCTGGGGTCAAACTGCTGTTTTTGAAGTGATCTTAGAGTACGACCTTATACAAACCTGACATCTGGTTTCCGGTTCATTCAAGAGGCATCTCCTAGAAAAAATAAAAGTTGGTAACAACTTTGGAGAACGCTTTTTGGATTACTTTATAGGTTAGGCCGGTTCAGTTAGATAAGGACTTATGTCCTGCATGGAAGATAGGCCCATGCAAAACGACTGCGCAACGTTTAGCTGAACAATTTCAGGTCGCTCTCCTAAGCTTCCAGCAACCGATTAAAAGTATAGGTGATTCGTGGACTGTAGGTGATCCAAAGAGGGCCATAGTTGTAAGATATCGCAAACAAGATTATTAGAAGTTTGTCCACGCCGAGGAAGTCAACCGGACTCACGAATTGAGACGACGTATCGAATAGTCCCACGTATGCGGCTCAAATCCATCAACGATAACTCAACTGATATTGAGCAATAAGGCAGTTTGGCAGTCTTTGTGCCAACCTCGAGCAGCGTGGCAGTTGTGCACCAAAAGTATGTTGCACCTGAAGGATCCAATCTGGCTTTATATTTACCAACCGATTGTGCTGTGAAGTACACTCTCAACGGCAGAATGAAAAACAGACAGAGCAGGTTCCAGGAGCGCTGGTGTATGTCTAGCAGTCCGCTGGACATTTTACAACACAAGACCTGAAGTATTGACACTCACTGGTCAAAGACATTATATATCCAACAGCTTGAAGTCTGGATCTATCGACAACTGTTCACGTAGTTAGCAAAACTTACGGCTAACTACAAAACGGCAGTACCTGGGTGAAAACATGGGTCACAATCATGCAACCTCCTAGTGCTCACTGTAATGAAGCGTCCTTTCTAAAGTAGAAAAGCTACGACGGGATGATCCAGTGGATAAAACTGTTGCTTCTTTTATGAACAGCTCGGAGTCCATTGTCGACGGACGGCCTACAATTGGTAGCAAGCCCTTATCTCACTGACATATTGAATCGTCTCTTCAGAAATACAGAGGAACACAATGCTTTCAACTCCTTTTTCCGAATAGGGACCATTGTGAAGTACTCAGCCAACGAGCATTCAATTTATAGCTGTTGCCCTATGGGTGCGAGTTAAACTGTTCAAAAGAGCACGAGCTGCATAGTGAGGTGAAGACAGTATTGATGGTCAAATGCATTGTGGCTGGAAGTCTTCAGCCCAAAGCTCTAACCACCTCAAATTACATGAAGGCCTCCAGAGTGGGTTCCCTAGCATAGTTATCTAGTTTAAGATGTAAGAACTCGGATAGCTCAGTGGTTAAGGCACCAGTATGCTGATCGGAACGACCCCGGTCCGAACCCAACCTATGAATCTCGACTGCTCCTGTCTAGACTGGCGTAATCGGGTAAAATCTGGGACCTCGTGCTTCCTTCGGGTGTTATGGCACCTATACACCGAAAAGATGCTATGACTACACAACTTTATTTCCTTTTAAGAACCCAGAAGAGTACACGGAAGTGATGACCTCGGTTTAGGGCACGTTACCGGGAAAGTTTGCTTATTGGGCTGCCTCTAGCTTTCGCCTACTTCGTGTTTCAGGACGAAGCAATGGGCCATCAGGATACAGTAACATTCTGCCTCCTGATACCTCATCATTGACAGCGACGTCAGAGGAGAACACTGGTGCTTTACTACCGTAAAACCATTATCAATTATCAATTATCAATTTATCTTGTAGCGGAAAAAATACAAAGATTGGGAAGAGAAGAGAAGCTAGATCTGGTCTACAACAAACATCCGAGTTGCATACACCTCCAACACCCAGTCAGACAATTTGTATAGAAACTGACAGCATGACTGCCACTAACAACAGTTAACCGCCATATCGTTCAGTCTCCAGCCAAGCACAAGGCGGGTCACGTGAACCCCTTCAGGAAGGCGAACAGTACCTTCATTCCTTCCTTCCTTCATTCGTCTATGCCATGCTGAATTCTGTCCACCTCTCCGAAATAGACACGGAAAACAGCGCTCTTCTCGGCAGGTGGTAACTCGGCATGCGTAACACAGGACCCAGCCATCGTAGCTTCCAGTACTCAATGCATTTTTGAGTGAAACAATGTCTCCTGATCACCTCACTGCGAGTCCAACGGTTCAGGCCGATTCCAGATATAGTTCTGAGACATCGATCGTCAAACACCTAAAGATGTCCCAGAACCCCTTCCCGAAACGGCCAAGCCTCGCAACCGCGCAACAATATAGCCCACAAGCGTCCTTTGAGGCCGTGAAATGCCATTTTGACACAAGTGGCGTTAATTGGCAAATGCAGTTTTGACCATCTGTCACACTATGGTACACGTATAGCGTTACACAACCTTCAGCGTCACTCTTTGAAATCTTAGAGACATGTTCAAACTCTGTAAACCCTACAGCAAGACTTTGAACTTTGTGGGCGCGAATTACATGCCCAAGGGCAACGGCCACATGAATGAAGCTCCGTAAGAAGAGCAGGCGGAGGCAGCGGTTGCAAGAAAGTCGACCTGTCAGAAAGGGATTAACCTAGAAATCGAATAAATGCTGGTTCAGGGTCTCTGCGGCCAAAGTGAACCACGACAAGGGCCACCGCTTCAACCTAACAGATGCGGGTAGATGTTTAGACAGCAGTTGAACAAATACACAGGGGAGAGACGATTCAGTGGTTGGAGTGCAAATTTACTGACCAAAAGGTTCGTGGTTCGAAACCGACTTCTGCCTCTCGACTTCCCCTGCCTAGGCTTCAGCAACCTGACAGTATCCCAGCCCTCGTGCTCCCTTCGGCCGGCATAGCAGTTAGGCACCGAAGGGGTATTACAGCTGAACGAACAAATACTTATATACCTTTATCTGATATTCAGGTGAAACAGCAAGACCCAGAGACAAGCCCGACGCCTAAACGGAATAAGGCATCCAACAGAAAGTCAACGCGCACCACAGACGATGCAATGGCTACACTACGTCGATGGGAATTCAGACCATATTCATACTGGTTAAGTGATTACCTGCTTGATGATGAAAACAAATGATCCGGCAGGGTCCTCTGGCTACCTTAGGTCTCCGAGCTGGCGCTGGTAGTAGCTGAATGCCATCCAAAATTACAAACTTACTTACTAAACGGGAGACATGGAACTCTTATAGGTCACACCTGGATGTGGAAGGCTAAAGATGTACCCGAGTAGATTTCGAGCGGCTCTGGGGATGCCAAGACATCAACAATTCCTAAGAATGCCAATGAACATATCGCTTCGCAATCTTTCACATTTTACGGTGTTCCAAACAAGCAACGATCCGGTCCTCCCAGTAAGCGATGCACTGTGTGCAGCTGACAGGACGAATATGTAAAATACGTACATAAAAATGAACATCCATTGATGGCACGTCGCGAGCCGAAAAGTGAGGACACCATCCGAAGCTTGTTCGATTACGATGTGCACAAACTGTCTGTCTTTTGCAAGGAAAGAGCTAAGGGGCACTACGGTCCCCGGTGTTGATGCGTCATAACGGTAGCGGAACGATAGAACAATTTGGGATCCGCGTGGCACCTGATGATATCAAAAAACGAAGCACACCAACCCCATTCATATGAGAACTTGACTGGTCCTTAAAAAGTTCTACAGTGAGCTACAACAAACAGTCGACAAAGTGCCGGGATGAAACACCATTATTGCCAGGAGCAAGAACACACAAGAGGAATTTGTGTTTATTTTATGGCGAAATTGAGCATTGAGCAGCGATGCGACAATGGAGGATGGCTTTCGACTTTTCCAGCTACAGTTGATTAGTAGAGTAGCAACGCATGCTTCAAAGACCCACAGTAACCGTTACTTGGTAGTACAATGACAGACCAATAGTTCACTAACTATACTATGTATAAGTCCGGCTACGCTGGACATCTTGACTCTCTGGGATACACAGGCCGATAACACTCGTGGTACAGATTCCATTTTTCTTTGCGTTTGGCTGACAAACTACCTAACTTTACGTCGAAAGTTCTTTGCCTTCAGAGTAGCAAAGTCATCCCACCAAAGTCATTGGAAAATACCAATGCCAATAGGAGGCCAACACTTCAAAGTGAACCATGACGGCTTATCCAAGTCACTGAAGTTTAGTAATGATGCTCAGTGGATTGGTTAGAAAGCATACGCTGGTTGCTTAGATTGCAGTTTTCCAACAACAATTAAACTGAGACAGTTACTCGGCATTTACCTGTCGTCCTCCATTCTACAGCCTGGTAATGCAGTGGGGTTTTCTCACTCTCCGGACGCTCAGTTAGGTTCCCAGCTTTGGGTTTCAAATCGTGAGTACGCTGACAATAACATGTCAACAGACACCGAGCACATTCTGGAAAGAATGTGACGATCACGGAATTTGAATTCGCGGACATTCATGCTGCAGGTCGCAAGTCTACACTGGATCTTCACTGGTAACCACCGACATGCTCCCCCGTCGATGGTCAAAACCTCAAACGATAGTCATATCTGCATTTCCTGTCACCCTGGCGAAGCACTTAAGGTGAAAGAAATGGCGTTGGGGTATGATATCGCGTTCAACTTATTCTCGAAACACTAGTCAGGGACGAGGTCATGGTTAGTTTGAATAGCACCCACGATGCACTCCTGAAACTAACAGCGTGTCGCTTCCCGGGGAAACAATTATTCCGAAGACCAAGGTCCACGGCAGTCAATCTGTCATCTCATTTCTTCTATGTGTCTGTGATACAGGGCCAATATGCATTTTAGAATTGAGGTCTTCCACCACTAGTGGTTGAAGACTTTCAGAGTACCCCCTCCAGACCGTCAACGGAAAGGATAGGTCCTATATTGAGTGCCTGCGCCTGCATACCTACGTCACTGAAAACAGCACTGAACTGGCATCTGCGAAAAGCTTGTTATCAATAGCTTTGCTTGGAGAGCTACGGACCGAGTTACTCTAGAAACCGGCCCATTCACACACACGAGAGAACCGAAGTAAGGTGAAAGTCGACACGTTGAGCATTTTACAAACAAGAGTGTACGCCGGAGCCAAAAACCTTACTCATGGAAGACACTTTCTGCTGCTTTATCACAAGCGAGTGCTTTTTAGCCATTTACAGTGTACACGTACTGATTGTAACTTCCTGGACTGGCATCTGCGAAAAGCTTGTTATCAATAGCTTTGCTTGGAGAGCTACGGACCGAGTTACTCTAGAAACCGGCCCATTCACACACACGAGAGAACCGAAGTAAGGTGACAGTCGACACGTTGAGCATTTTCCAAACAAGAGTGTACGCCGGAGCCAAAAACCTTACTCATGGAAGACACTTTCTGCTGCTTTATCACAAGCGAGTGCTTTTTAGCCATTTACAGTGTACACGTACTGATTGTAACTTCCTGGATGATAAGACTGAGCGGAATATTTGCAATTCGAAAGGTACTCCATCTTTGGAGGAACGAAGCATTTGAAATACTTGTTTGTCGGTCTCAAAATTACGCAAGGACAAGGTCGAAAGTGCGTAGCTGAAACTTACAGTGCGTCTCCATAGCATATAGGTATGCGGTCATTCTCAGGTATCCCCCATTCCTTTTCATGCGCACGAATGCTTTGTTCAAAATCCCCTCGAAGTTCATGGAAGTAAACTTTCAGTAGCTGTAACAAAGGCCATTTAAAAGTTATGAATAAAGCAAGCAAAAAATCTAGTAAACAGCTACGTATATACAGGTAATTCTATAGTGTCAGTAACGTTCGTCAGAGCCTTAGCTTGAAAAAGGCTCACTATCGCAAGTTACCTCTCTCTACCGCAGCAGAAGACGGTTTATATTGGAAGCCCAACCAAAGTAAGACGAAGAAGAATGGTAACAGTTAGAAGACCGTGAATCACGTGGCTTCACACGAGTGTTGCAATTCACATCCGGTGGTACACACAAGGACTCAAGCGATCTAATCGAAACAAGGGAAACATATATGGTCTAAAGATGACAGTTTCATTAACCTTTGGTTACAAGCATA
The DNA here is from genome assembly GCA_003604175.2 of Clonorchis sinensis. Taxonomy (NCBI): domain Eukaryota; kingdom Metazoa; phylum Platyhelminthes; class Trematoda; order Opisthorchiida; family Opisthorchiidae; genus Clonorchis; species Clonorchis sinensis. The sequence goes on from CM030369.1 coordinate 96,225,460, forward strand.
GCATACCGCCCTGTTCAGTTAAGAGTGTCTGATGAAGTATTATTTTTCCGACCTTGAGTCTCCGGTGATCGGCTATTCCTGCTTCCGTAAATCACGTTTGCGTTTGTCATCACGGGTTTTATAGCTATATAATGTGGGACCCGAAACTCCAAAACATTCAGGACATCTCACTTGGAAGAGCGAAAAAAATGTCAGAGGGACAACTAAATGTAGAATTCCATGGGCAAAGGGGGTTGATCAAATTCATCGACAGGGTGTAGATCAGATAACATGGGAGCGTCAAAGGCGAACAAAACTGAATAAAGGAGATAAGGTGGTCGATGGCGACCGAATGCCACTGAAATTCCATGAACGCACTAGAGAACTAACGAACACGGAACCGCACAAGGATTGGCGTACAGGCTGCTAGTCTGAAAGATCCGTTCCCATTGTCTAGACGACTGCTTCCTACAAGACCGAAATCGTCTTCTGGGTATAGATTCTCCGTGACTTATCATGATTCTCCGAGGAATAGCAAGACGATTACGTAGTGATGGTCGACAACTGGATATATTAAGGGGACACTGTCCACGCTTGGAAATGCAACTAATCACACCTATGTATCCATTAATCAACATTTGACTGCTGAAGGCTGCACGATATTCAGTTTTTTTTCGGGTCCTTCCCACGCTGCACCTTCAAATCAGCTTTCCTAATTGGATTTCATGGCCTTAGGTAACCAACCACCAAAGACACCATGACCGGAAAAAACGGGTGCACATTTGGTGACCTAAAGACCAAAATGAATGTCACGTTCACCAGTCATAACAAAGTTTAATGCTCACAATTGGTTCAGCGTTTCACGAGTAGGTAGGTGATACAAGACCTACCAGAAGTGACGAAATACGGGTTAGTCCAAACTGCAGAGGAACTCACCTTCTGTACAGTGCCAGGGTAAAGACTACTTAATCTTACACTGGCAACTGGTTCGAGAATATCGACTGTAATGTCCAAAACCTCTCCTCGCTCCAGTAATTTCAAAAGGGTAGCGTAAGAAACGGGGATTGGTAGGCGAACTAGAACGAACGACAATGAATAATTAAATAGAACGAAAGAGAAGAGGGAAAAAGATAACACCAAGAATTTGGTAGTGCGATCCGGAGGAGGTAGGTCTGTAGGTTTATGGGGACGGCCAGAAGCTGCAAAACAGTAACAACAATGGCTATAATAATGAAAGGGAACATACCAAAGGTCCGCAACCAGAAAGCAGCCTTCTTCGAGCCCGGAAGGCAAGGAAAGCGAACAGATCTCCAAAGATTTCTACAGGGCACAAAAGATGCCGAGTTCCGACCAACCAAACAGAGTAATGATATTAATTCCCTTGAACGTAAGCTTCCCGGGTGACCGGTGACAACTCTCCTGAGCAAGAAGGTGTTCCACATCACAAAAAAGTGAGCATCTAAAAAAGTCCAAAAGAGTTCCCGAAAATAGGAGGTAGAAGGATGATTAAGCTGAACACTTTATTAGTTACGTCAGTCTTTGGGTGAAAGCTCAGCGCACATCCTGAGAAGTAACACTGTCGGGACCAGTCAAAATCGTGCATTCCTTGGGGTAGGGTGTCGCTTAGGTGAATGAGATCAAGCTGAATGTTCATGGCTCAAACTCCGAATAGTCTGATTATCCATCCGTGTATCTGTTTATCACAACCGACTATGGCGCTGAGTAGACAAAGGACAACCCACGTTCGGCTCATCCCAGTTTGTCACTTACACACCATGTAATAAATAAATTAATGATAATATTCGATCAGGTGGCACAAGCTTTTGGTGCATAACTGCCATTTCACACAAAGGAAGCACAGGGTGGAGATACTGCAGTTGCCCAAGCAGTCAAGATTCAGATGCCAGGTACGAACAAGGGACCCTCCGATCACGAAGTTTCCGCAGGAGCACTGAGATATGTTGCGCTCGATACATATGGTAAGGGACTCTAATTCCAGCTATTGTGGTTTCAGTCACCGGAGAATGGAACAGGGAGGACAGCGAGGAAAATGCAGTCAAGCATTCAAAATGGTGGCATGATCAGTTAGTTCATACGGCGTAATAACCTGAGGGAAAAGTAAATTCGT